>SNVD02006172.1:0-24276 GCA_013180625.2 Boswellia sacra
GAGTAATATCATTGAAATAATTGTAAAATCAAGAAGAGGCTTATTAAAATGAGGTGTTGAAGCTAAGAAGAAGACTACATGTTAAAGGCACCAAAGTTTAAGAACAAGGATTGACTCAAGGAATGTGACACATGAGCAATGTTCAATCAATTGGTCATTTATATCTCTATATACGTCCAAATGATGTGATTCCTGAGCTTTTGGAAAGCTTACTCAATTTATAACATTTCATATGTTGTAAAGAAATTCAAATTTCAAGTGCAAGTTTGTCCAAATCGTCATGCAAATTGAAAGACAAATGGAAGTAGCTGATATGAGCACCGAATACTCTTTTGGACATATCTTGCGCTAGGAATATCAAAATGACTCAATTCTTATGGCATTGGAAAGAGGACTTAATGACGCGCATTTTATATGTTCTGAAGAAATTAAAATTTCAAATGAAAGGCTGACATAATTGACATGAAATTTGGTGGACTAACACAGAAAAGAAAAATTAACTCATATGAGCACCGAATGATGTTTTGTCCATATCTTGAGATAGAAATATTCAAATGACTTGAACTCTAATGGCATTGGAAAGATGATTCAATGGAGCACATTTCATATTCTTCAAAGAAATTCAAATTTCAAATGGAAGGCTGACATAATACACATGCAAGTCAGTGGACTGACACTGAATGGTGTTTTGGCCATATCTTGAGTTACAGATATCCAAATGACTTGATTCTTGATGCGTTGGAAAGCTTATTCAATTTTCCAGATCTTTTAATTTTTGTAGATTTTAAAATTTCAAACAGAACATTGACAAAAATGGCACACAATATTATAGTTTTTATGGTGGGCAGAAAAGTTGGAGTTGATGTCTTCATTTGATTAAGTTCATCCCATTTGCCTATAAAAGGAGCCCTTCTCCCATGCATTTAGAAAGAGGAAGAGAAGCATCTATAAAGCAAAAAAATAAGAGAAATATCAAGTCTAGAGAGCTTTTATATTCTTTATCTACTCTTTGAAGAGAGTTGTACTTTTGTTGTAAAAATTTTCTTTGTTCTTGTATTATGGTGAGAGTGAGATATTCTTGTAAAGGATAATAGTTATCCTTGAGAGAACTCTTGTTGTGTATTATCAAGAGTTGAAGAAAGTTGCCTTGGTGAGGTTGTTCATCAAGAAGAACTCTTGGTGTGGTGTTATCAAGAGTTGAAGGAAGTTGCTTGGTGAGGTTGTTCATCAAGAAGAACTCTTGGTGTGGTGTTATCAAGAGTTGAAGGAAGTTGCCTTGGTGAGGTTGTTCATCAAGAATAACTCTTGGTGTGGTGTTATCAAGAGTTGAAGGAAAAAGTATTGATGAGGTTGTTCATCAAGCAAGTTGCAAAGAATTCTACAACTTAGTGGAAAGCCTAGCTTGTGGAGCTAGGAGTCCGTGGACGTAGGCAAGGTTTGTCGAACCACGTAAATTGAGTTTGCACTCTCTCTATCCCTATCCTCTTTATATTTACTTGCACTTGTGATTGTTTATTATTGTTATTCACTTGATTGCATCTTTGATAATTTCTATTTTCATCTTCTTCACCTTTATTCTCAAACAAAGAGTGAACTAATTTTGATCTTTCAAGAAAAGTTTTCTAAATCATTTTTTGATGAATAAAAACCCAATTCACCACCGCGCCCCCCCCCCCTCTCTCTCTCGGGTTGCCATACCTGGGTCCTCAAGTGGTATCAGTGCAAGGTTGCTCATTTTTTTTAATCTTAACCGATTTTGAGCTATGACAACTTTTAATTCAACTTCATATGTTGAGGGACTTTCTATCTCTAGACCACCATTTTTCAATGAAAGTGATTACTCTTATTGGAAAACTAGAATGAGTATTTTCTTGCAATCTTTGGATTATGATTTATGGTCTATTGTTTTGGAAGGACCTTTTGTTCCTACCAAAATTGAAAATGGTGAAAGCATGCTTAAAGAACCTAAAGAGTTTAGTGGAGATGATAAAAAGAAATTGAGTTTGAATGCTATAGCTATTAATGTGTTATATTGTGCTCTAGATAAAAATGAGTTTAATAAAATATCTACTTGTTCTACGGCACAAGAAATATGGCACACACTTGAAGTAACTCATGAAGGAACTAGTCAAGTTAAAGAATCTTAAATTAGTATGCTGGTTCATAGTTATGAGCTTTTTAATATGAAATCGGATGAATCAATTTCTGAAATGTTTACTAGATTTACGGATATTATTAATAGTTTGAAATCTCTTGGTAAATCTTATTCTAATGTTGAAATGGTGAGAAAGATTCTTAGGTGTTTACCAAAATCTTGGGAGCCAAAGGTGACGGCAATTCAAGAAGCAAAGGACCTCACCAAACTACCATTAGAAGAACTTATGGGTTCTCTCATGACTCATGAAATCACCTTGAAGGAGAATGAAGAAGATTTCAAGAAAAAGAAAAATATCGCTTTCAAATCTTCAACAAAAGAAGATGATGAGTCCAACGATGAAGGAGATGATGAAGATATTGCATTCATCACAAGAAATCTAAAAAGGATGGTTAGAAGAAACCAAGGATTCAAGAAGAATTCTAGAAGGGAGTACAAAGGGCAAAGCTCAAAGCAAGATAAGAAAAATGATCAAGTCATTTGCTATGAGTGCAAGAAACCGGGACATGTAAAGATGGATTGTCCTTACTTCAAGAGTCAAAACAAGAAATCCAAAGCAATGAAAGCCACAAATTGGGATGATAGTGAAGCTAGCTCCACCGAAGAAGAAGATTGCGAAGTGGCAAACATGTGCTTCATGGCTTTAAGTGAAGATCAGGTAAGTATTCTAAACTATGATCCTAAACTTTCATATGATGAATTACTTGAAGCATTCCAAAATTTACATGTGCAAGTTAATAAACAAAATTCAAAAATCAATGCTTTCAAAAAGAAGTCAAAATTCATGTTATCTCAATTAGAAGAGTTGGTGGAAATAAATGAAGCTAACGAAAATGAAATTTTAAAGCAAAAAGATTTTGAAAGTTTGGAAAATCAAATACATTTATTAAAAACTGAAAATGAGATTTTAAAACAAAAGGATTTTGATAAATTAGAGAAAGAAAATGTTATTTTGAAAAAGGAAACTAATGATTTAAGAAATATTGTTGATAGTTTTACAAAAAGCACAAAAAATTTGAATTCTATGTTACAAAACCAAATGTTTGGTTTTGATAAAAGAGGGTTAAGATATAAAACTCATAAAAATCAAAAGTATTTTAAAAACTATTTTGTTCATGCATCTTCTATGAATAATCCTAATCATTCATGTAATTATTGTGGAAGAAAAGGACACAAAATGCATTCTTGTTACATTAAGAGAAATCCTAATTTGAAACAAATATGGATTCAAAAAAGTACCATAACTAATCCCCAAGGACCCAAGAACATTTGGGTACCAAAAAGTCGCTCTTTGAATGTTGATTGTAGAAACAAAGGAGTGGTAAACTCAATGGGTACTTAGATAGCGGATGCTCAAGGCATATGACCGAAGATGCCTCCAAGTTCTCAAGATTAATCATGAAGAAATGAGGATATGTGACCTTCGGTGATAATGTCAAAGGAAGGGTAATTGGACATGGTGATATTGGTAACCCTTCTTCACCTATTATTGAAAATGTTTTGCTTGTTAATGGTTTTAAACATGGTTTGATTAGCATTAGTCAATTGTGTGATAAGGGATATTTTGTTGTTTTTGAGCCTAATAGATGTGTGATTAAGGATTTTAGTAACAATAAGATATTGTTTATTGGTAATAGATGGGGTAATATTTATATAATTGATATTGATGCTAATGATCATGTAGAAAAATGTTTCATTGTTAATCATGATGCTTGGTTATGGCATAGAAGATTAGGTCATGCTAGCAAGGACACAATTTAAAAAATTTCTAAAAATGATTTAGTTGATGGTCTTCCAAAAATAAAATTTGAAAAGGATAAGATTTGTGATGCTTGTCAATTTGGAAAACAAGTGAGAACTTCTTTTAAACAAAAGAAATTTATTTCATACTTCATTTGGATTTATTTGGACCATCAAGAACTCAAAGCCTTGGTAGAAAGTATTATGTTTTTGTTATTGTGGATGATTATTCAATATTCACTTGCGTGTTATTCTTGAAAACTAAAAATGAGGCCACACAAGCTTTTTCAAAATTTACAAAAAGAGTCCAAAATCAAAAAGGGTATTCTACTGTGTCCATTAGGAGTGATCATGGTGGTGAAGTAGACAATATTGCATTTGAAAATCTTTGTGATGAAAATGGTTTTGAATATAATTTTTTCGCACCTAGAACTCCACAACAAAATGGTGTTGTTGAGAGGAAAAATAGGACTATCCAAGAAATGGCTAGGACCATGTTACTTGAAAATAATTTGCCAAAATATTTTTGGGTCGAAGCCGTTAATACCGCATGCTTTATAATCAATAGAGTCCATCTTAGAGCTTTAATAAAGAAAACTCCTTATGAATTTTGGAAAGGAAGAAAACCCAACATTGGATTTCTTAAAGTTTTTGGATGTAAATGTTTTATTTTAAACACCAAGGATAACCTTGGAAAATTTGATGCAAAAGCCGATGTTGGAATTTTTGTTGGCTACTCCAACCATAGTAAAGCATATAGAGTTTTTAACAAAAAGACTCTTACTATTGAAGAATCTATGCATGTTGAATTTGATGAAACTAATGTTATTTCTTCAAAGAATTTAGATGATGATATTGTTGAGGTAGAAAGGCAAATCAAGGAATCAAGGCTTGATGAAAATAGCCAAGATGAATTACAACTTCAACAAGAAAAGCTTGAGGAAGTAAATGATTCTTCCCAAGAATTACCAAAGGAATGGAGGTATGCAGAAGCTCATCCTAAAGATCTCATTATTGGTAAACCATCACAAGGTATGAAAACTAGATCTTTTTTTAAGAACTTTTGTAATCATTTTGCTTTTGTCTCTCAATTTGAACCAAAATCTTTTAAAGAAGCCGAAAATGAGGAAAGTTGGATTTTGGCTATGCAAGAAGAATAGAATCAATTTGAGAGAAATCAAGTTTGGGAATTAGTCCCTAGACCCAAAAATTATTCTATTATAGGCACTAAATGGATTTTTAGAAATAAAGTAGATGAAAATAGCACCATTATTACAAACAAAGCTAGACTTGTTGCTCAATGATACAATCAAGAAGAAGGTATTGATTATGAGGAAACCTTTGCACCGGCTGCTAGATTAGAATCAATTAGAATGTTGTGTGCATTTGCATGTTATATCAAATGGATGTGAAAAGTGCATTTTTAAATGGTTACATTATGGAGGAAGTATATGTAGAGCAATCTTTAGGTTTTCAAAATCATGATTTTCCTAACCATGTTTTCAAACTCAAAAAGGCACTTTATGGCTTGAAACAAGCACCAAGAGCATGGTATGATAGATTGAGCAAATTTCTCATTGATAATGGTTTTGAAATGAAAAAAGTTGATACTACTCTTTTTGTTAAAACAAAAAATGATGATTTATTAATTGTTCAAATATATGTTGATGATATTATATTTGGTGCTACTAATGTTTCTATGTGTGAGGAATTTTCCAAGTGCATGCAACAAGAATTTGAAATGAGCTTAATGGGTGATGAACACTTAAATATGTATGCTTACTGAGAGCTTAATTCATCATATTGCATTAATAGTGTCATTAAATTCCTCAACTTAAGCATATTTGTAGTCTTTACATCATTTGAATTAACTTTTTCTTAATTTCGGTTTTTGTAGGTTTGGTAATATGGGCATAACTTTCTATTTATAGATCATAATGGTTCAAATCTTATGGAAAGCAGATTCAATTATCTACAAGATTGCATTTCACAAGTATCATCAAATTCGGGCTCTTAGTAGACCAAAATTGGGCTTGAAGTGAACCTATCTACAGTCTCAGCCTAGTCTGACCAGGCCTCAGTATTTGGACCATATCTCTCAAAATACGTATCCAAATTGTGTAAATAAATATGTTCTAGAAAGCTGAGAGAAATATCTACAACTTTCATGAAGACATGTGATTAAAATGCTCAATATTTCAATGTCAAAATCGGTGGTCAAAGTGGTGCACCTAATGATCCCAATGGTCAAAGTTAGTTCACCTAACATTTGACAACTATTCCTTTGTAATTTGACAAGTTTGCCCCTGAATGTATCTATAAATAGAGGTGCCTTGTGACCCATTGGGGCATCTTGGCCTTTGCTGGGATCTTGTATTGTGTTTCTCTCTTGTGTTTTAATGTTATTAATGAATTTCCTTTTTCTTGCAATTTGTGTTCTTTCTCTTATAATGTCTTTCTAATTTCTCTCTTGCTAAGGTGAAAGGGTGAAACCCTTGATATGAGAGTAAGGATTCTCTAACCCTTTAATATGTACTTAATTATCATAATCTTATGTTGTTTATATGATTTATATTTACTTTCTTAATCAATCTTGACACCACTCGTAAAGTGGAGGTCTTGATCCATTGTAGACAATCCTTGGCACATCAAATGCTTGGATCCTTTCTAGATGTCGTATGGTTTTTTCTTACCGACACGAATCTAGTTAGGAACCGTGATTTGTTGTCGACATATAATGATTGGCACATTGGATGCTTGAACCCATTTACAAGAAGAGGTATAAATATTGGTAACAAAGCAAATATAATTCATATAACTAAAACGGGTTATTTATCCTTATTTGAAATATCAAGGGCGGATACCCTAACCTTAGTTTTCATTATTATTGTGTTAATTCCTTTTACTTGTGTATTTTAATTATTCTCATCTATCGTTGATATTATCTTGTCATATCTTTGAATCATTCATATCATATTTGCTTACTTTTAATTTGTAGCGCTAAAATCCCCTTCCTCGTGGATCGACCCCGGTCTCACCGGGTTTATTACTTCGACACTCCTATACTTGGGAGACAATCCTATTTTCAGATGTGTCAATGGGAGAATTAAATTTCTTCCTTGGACTTCAAATCAAGCAATCAATAGATGGGATCTTCATAAATCAAGCTAAATACACAAGAGATCTTCTTAAGAAGTTTGGCATGGATAATTCGAGGACAAATAACACACCTATGGGTACATTAACCAAGCTTGACAAGGATGAGAAAGGAAAAGATGTGGAGGTAACAAAATATCGAGGTATGATTGGCTCTCTTTTGTATTTAACTGCTAGTAGACCCGATATTATGTTTAGTGTGTGTATGTGTGCTAGATTTCAATCTTGTCCAAAGGAATCTCACCTTAAGGTTGTCAAAAGGATATTTAGATATCTTCTTGGAACCATAAATCTAGGTCTTTGGTATCCTAAGTGTGATAATTTTGATCTAATTAGTTATTCCGATGGGACTTTGTTGGAAGTCTTCTTGATAGAAAGAGCACTACTGGCTCTTGCCATTTTCTAGGACATGCATTAGTCTCATGGTTTAGTAGAAAACAAAATTCTGTTGCCTTATCAACCGCAGAAGCCGAGTATATTGCAGTAGGAAGTTGTTGTGCACAATCTCTTTGGATGAAACAAATTTTAAAAGATTATGGTGTGGTATTTGATCATATTCCCATCAAATGTGACAATACAAGTGCCATCAACATTTCAAAAAATCCCATACAACACTCTAGGACTAAGCATATAGAGATTAGACATCATTTTATTAGAGATCATGTGCAAAAAGGTAATATTTCTTTAGAATTTGTTCCCACCGATAAACAATTAGCTGATATGTTTACTAAACCCCTTAGTCAAGAGAGATTTTGCATAATTATAAGAGAATTAGGCATGTTAGATATGTCTTAGTTTTGCTTTAATATGATAATCTTTGAATGGTAGCATATGTTAAGAGGGAGAATATATTTAGGGGGAGTAGTTAATTTGATTACATCTTTTTGATGATAACAAAAGGGGGAGAAATGGTTCGATTGCTTATATTCATAACAAGTGCCATTTTTTTGTTTATTCTTGATTTTATTTTCATTCTTTATTTTAGATGTTATTTAAAAGTAATCAATGGTTTGTCATCATCTTCTGTTTCATCTACAGGTCTTCCCTCAGATGCAACGGTCTCAGCTATCATTCAGGATGGAGATTGGGCTTTTCCTGAAGGTGGACCGGACCTCAGACGGGTTTGGGACTCTATCCGCATCTGACCTATGATGGGGACTCTTGACCATATTGTTTGGAAGGGCCACATCTCCGGTATTTTCTCTATTGCCTCAGCTATTACGGAGTAGACGCTTGGTAAACTCCTTTCATCATCTTCTGTGGTTCCCTGGCCATATTCCAAGGCACTCCTTTATACTTTGGCTTGCCTCATTGGGCCGTCTTCGTACTATGGATCGACTACGAAGTCATGGCATGTTATCTTCTTCAGGCTGTGTTCTCTGTGCTTCAGCAAATGAGACGCACGAGCATCTTTTCTTCAGCTGTCCTTTCTCATCTTCTGTATGGGGAGAGATTTCAGCTAAGACTCTTATTGTTTGGCCATCTTCTTGTTGGCTCTCTCTACTTCATTGGGCTTCTCTTCATCTTCAAGGCAGGAAGAATTTTGGGCATATCCTTACACGTTTGGTTTTCTCTGCTACAGTTTATTTTCTATGGTATGAGAGGAATGATCGTGTGTATCAGCAGTGACATCTGACTCGTCGTCAGGTGATTGATGAGATTTTTGCATTGGTCCGCTCTCGGCTTCTTACCATTGAGGCCAAGTATGTGATCACTCTCAGCTTCGTGCTATATGGGGCCTTCGTTATTAGTTGGTTTTTTGAGTTTTGTTTTGTTTAATTGGGCACATGCGCCCTTTTGTTGCATTGTCTTGGGAATGTTAGCTTTGTTGCGGTCGTTATTGGGCCTACGCGCCTTTTCTTTTTTGTTTGGGCCTTTTGGCTCCATATCTCGCTTTTTGTTTGAGGTCTTTGGGCTTCGTTTGTCTTCCTTTTGGACTTGTGAGTACTAAGTACTCTTCTTGGGGTATGCCCCTCGTATTTTGTACAATCTTTTTTCTTTTTATGTGAATAGTAATTTTTCCAAAAAAAGGTTTGTCATCATCAAAAAAGGGGGAGATTGTTAGCCCTAAGGCTACATGATAATTTTGATGATAACAATACACATTGATTCATTGAGATTTACTAACATGTTTATTTATGTGCAAGAGTAAGATCATTGAAATAATTGTAAAATCAAGAAGAGGTTTATTAAAATGAAGTGTCGAAACTAAGGAGAAGATTACATGTTAAAGGCACCAAAGTTTAAGAGCAAGGATTGACTCAAGGAATGTGACACATGAGCAATGTTCAACCAATTGGTCATATATATCACTATAGATGTCCAAATGACATGATTCTTGAGCTTTTGGAAAGCTTACTCAATTTATAACATTTCAAATGTTTTAAAGAATTCAAATTTCAAGTGCAAGGTTGTCCAAATCATCATGCAAATTGGAAGACAAATGGAAGCAACTGACATGAGCACTGAATACTCTTTTGGACATATCTTGAGCTAGAAATATCAAAATGACTCAATTCTTATAGATTGGAAAGAGGACTTAATGAGGCACATTTTATATGTTTTGAAGAAATTCAAATTTCAAATGAAAGGCTGACATAATTGACATGAAATTCGGTAGACTGACACAGAGAAGAAAAATCAACTCATATGCGCACCGAATGATGTTTTGTCCATATCTTGAGATAGAAATATTAAAATGACTTGATTCTTATGGAATTGGAAATATGATTCAATGGAGCACATTTCATATTCTTTGAAGAAATTCAAATTTCAAATGGAAGGCCGACATAATACACATGTAAGTCGGTCGACTGACACAAGGAAGAAAAATCAAGTCACATGAGTACCAAATGGTTTTTTGGCCATATCTTGAGCTACAGATATCCAAATGACTTGATTCATGATGCGTTGGAAAGCTTATTCAATTTTACAGATATTTTGTGTTTTGTAGATTTTCAAATTTCAAACGTCACATTGACAAAAATGGAAGACAAGATTACAGTGTTTTTGGTGGGCAGAAAATTTGGAGTTGGTGTCTTCATTTGACTAAGTTCATCCCATTTGCCTATAAAAAGAGCCCTTCTCCCATGCATTCAAAAAGAGGAAGAGAAACATCTATCAAGAAAAAAAACAAGAGAAATATCAAGTCTAAAGGGCTTTTATATTCTGTATCTACTCTTTGAAGAGAGTTGTACTTTTGTTGTAAAAATTTTCTTTGTTCTTATATTATGGTGAGAGCCAGATATTCTTGTAAAGGATAATAGTTATCCTTGAGAGAACTCTTGTTGTATGTTATCAAGAGTTGAAGGAAGTTTCCTTGGTGAGGTTGTTCATCAAGAGCAACTCTTGGTGTGGTGTTATCAAGAGTTGAAGGAAGTTGCCTTGGTGAGGTTGTTCATCAAGAAGAACTCTTGGTGTGGTGTTATCAAGAGTTGAAGGAAAAAGTTTTTGTGAGGTTGTTCATCAAGCAAGTTGTAAAGAATTCTACAACTTGGTGGAAAGCCTAGCTTGTGGAGCAAGAAGTACGTGGACGTAGGCAAGGTTTGCCGAACCACGTAAATTGAGTTTGCACTCTTTCTATCCCTATCCTCTTTATATTTACTTACTCTTGTGATTGTTTATTGTTGTTATTCTCTTGATTGCTCTTTGATAATTTCTATTTTCATCTTCTTCACCTTTATTCTCAAACAAAGAGTGAACTAATTTTGATCTTTCCAGAAAAGTTTTCTAAATCCTTTTTTGATAAATAAAAACCCAATTCACCCCCCCTCATGGGTTGCCATACCTGGGTCAACATAAAGCAATCAACCTATTTCAGTATTGATCCTTTTCATAGCTTTATATTGGCCATAAATTGAAGGCGTACTTTTTTTGTGTTCATTCCTTCAAAATTGGTTGTTGGACAGGCCTCATGAAAAATGAATCCCGACGATATTCCACTATGATGCCTTTTCGGGAATAACTTATTATTCTTTATTACATAATTATGTACTAAGTGTATTATTATTTGGTTAAGTGGATTAAGTGGAAGAGCGCAGATCAACCAAGTGGATTTGGGATATGTCATATTGTCATGTAAAGCATCCAATTTTTTTTTTAGTCACTTATTTTTGCTAACAAGCACCTGAATTTTTAGTCACTTATTTTTGCTAACAAACACCTGAACTCAAAGAAACTTTTTATTAATTTAAAAAAGCAATCATCAAACAAACTAAGAATTTTAGTGCTATCTTTTGGAAGAATCTGTCATTGCGCTGTATGCTAAATCAAAAGATGCGATCGTTTGCCTCCAATGCCACTGAATTTGATAGGAAATGGAAAATAGAAGAAAACTAAGGAGGAATCACATTTACGATGCCGACATGTAATTTATTGAAATAATAATAAGTTCATGAAGTAACTCGATTATTTTGTACTACATGAAGGATATAACATATTGTGATGCATCCATGTGGCATGAAACAAAGTTAATTAAGCTGGAAGAAACGATCTTCTTGGTGCTCCTTGTTTTTAATTACAGGCACAAATGCCTTTTGGCCATGGACAGATTTGAGTACGTTTTCCCGTGATGCAACAAAACCCTGCCTTTTGTGGGCAATCTTTTTTACAGTCTGCATCATTTTTGCAAGGTATTGGTAATATCTGGTAGGATTTAGCCCTTGGAAGCTCAAGGAATGGGATACCTGCCGATTAGAATTCATTAGGTAAGAAAAAAGAAGTTAAACAAAAAATAAAAAAAAAAAACTAACTGCTTTAAAGACAGGTGGACAGACTAACATGAAGCCGTGAGAAGGAGGACAACCATAAAGGTCAGCTTGCTGCAGCATATCTTCTCCATATTTGTTTTAGATTTAATAGCATGTAGAAACTCGATCAAATTAATAAAAAAATGATATGACATCCCTTACGTTGCAAAGCCATATTTATATCTTGCTTCTCGAGGTTTCGTGGTTGGTAATAAATAGAACTTGTAACCAATAACAAAACAATTTTCTTAAAAAACCTAACGACTGAGAAAGCTATCACATTTTTTTATGGCTTTGTTAGCCTAAGTAAACAAACGTACAACTAAATAAAGAAGGAAACGGGTTCATACCACCATTACGCTATAACATTCCATCGATTGATTTAATTTTAAGCTCGTATATATAAGGGTCTATAAAATATTTAAATTGGTCAACAATATTATCTTAAAACCAAATTGTTAAATTAGAGCATTGAATCTTTGTACCTTAGGATCTATAAGAGTCCACCATGGAGGTCATATTAAGTTTTAAATGACTTACCTGTATCGCAAGTCCATTAAAGTTACATGATTCGTAATTTCACCTTCTGATTTATGATTTATGTTTTTAGAAATTAAACTCAAAATTCAAATTGATTTTACGTGGGGGTCCAAAAACAAAGGCTTAATATTATTAATTTGCCGTACTGAGTGATCATGTTGTTAAGGTATCCCGCCTTTGTCAAGTTGCCTTCAGGTTTTGGATTTGCAAAATGATTTGTTAAACTTACCATGCAGCTTCAAAGTATAAGAATTTCTTATACTTCATGTACACAACAAATATAGTACAATAAGATTTTTAATTGGATGGGCAAGGAGAGCCGAATCATGAGGCCATATAATATCACTTTTATTTATTTATTTATTTTTGCATTAGACGAAGCATGACATGAAAATGGCAATACTTATCGGCGGTAATTTGCCTAAAAAATATTGGGATATGCTTAAACTTGGACGCCCTTTTTTTTTGGCAAGAATATACAAACTCTTTTTACTGCACATCCAATGTAAAAGGAAATAGGCAAATAACTAAATTAATCAACCTATTTCACTATTGATCCTTTTCACTGCTTTATATTGGCCACAACTTGAAGTCGTACTTTTTTTATGCTCACTCCTTCAAAATTGGTTATTGGACCGGCCCCGTGAAAAATGAATACCGACGATAATCCACCATGATGCCTTTTCAAGAATAACTTATTATTCTTTATTATATAATTATGTACTAAGTGTATTATTATTTGGTTAACCGGATTAAGTGGAAAAGTGCAGATTGGCCAAGTGGATTTGAGACATGTCATATTGTCATGTAAAGCATCCTAATTTTTGTTTACTTACTTATTTTTGCTAACAAATAGCTAAACTCAAAGAAACTTTTTATCTATTTAAAAAAGTAATCATCAAACAAACTAGGAGTTTAAGTACTACATTTTGGAAGAATCTACCATTGTGTTGTATGCTAAATCGATAAATGCGATCGTTTGCCTCCAATGCCACTGAATATGGTAGGAAACAGAAAATAGAAGAAAACTAAGGAGGAATCACATTTACGATGCCGACATGCAATTTATTGAAATAATAATAAATTCATTAAGTAACTCGATTATTTTATACTACATGAAGAATACAACATATTGTGATGTATCCATGCAGAATGAAACAAAGTTAATTATGTTCGAAGAAACGATCTTCTTGGTGCTCCTTGATTTTAATTACAGGCACAAATGCCTTTTGGCCATGGACAGATTTGAGTATGTTTTTCCGTGATGCAACAAAACCCTGCCTTTTGTGGGCAATCTTTTTTGCAGTCTGCATCAGTTTTGCAAGGTATTGGTAATATCTGGTAGGATTCAGCTCTCGGAAGCTCAAGGAATGGGATACCTATCGATTAGAATTCATTAGGCAAGCAAAAAGAAGCTAAACAAAAAATTAGAAAAGAGACTAATTGCTTTAAAGACAGGTGGATAGACTAACATGAAGCCACGACAAGGAGGACAACCATAAAGGTCAGCTTGCGGTAGCATATCTTCTCCATATTTGTTTTAGATTTAATAGTATGTAGAAACTCGACCAAACAAATAAAAAATGATATGACATCCCTTACATTGCAAAGCCATATTTATATCTTGCTTCTAAAGGTTCTGTGGTTGGTAATAAATAGAACTTGCACGGATAACAAAACAAATTTCCTAAAAAACCTAAGGAATGAGAAAGTTATCACAATTTTTTTTGGCTTATTTAGCCTAAATGAATAAATGTCCAAATAAATAAGGAAGGAAACTGGTTCATACCACCATTACGCCATAACATTAGATCGATTAATTTAATTTTAAGCTCGAATATATAAGGGTCTATATAAAATTTATGTTGGTCAACAATATTATCTTTAAACCAAGGTGTTAAATTAGAGCGTTGAATTTTTGTACCTTAGGATCTGTAAGAGTCCACCATGCAGGTCACATTTAGTTTTAAAAGACCTACCTGTGTCGCAAGTTCATTAAAGTTACGCGATTCGTAATTTCACTTTCTGATTTATGATTTATGTTTTTAGAATTTAAACAGAAAATTCAAATTGATTTTGCTTGCGGGACCAAAAACAAAGAGTTAATGTTATTGATTTGACGTACTGAGTGATCATGTTGTTAGGGTATATCGCTTTTGTTAAGTTGCCTTCAGGTTTTGGACCGGTAAAATGATTTGTTAAACTTACCATGCAGCTTCAAAGTATAAGAATTTCTTGTACTTCATGTACACAACAGATACAGTACAATAAGATTCTTAATTGGATGGACAAGGAAAGCCGAATCATGAGACCATATAATATCTCTTTTATTTATTTATTTATTTTTGCATTAAACGAAGCATGACATGAAAATGGCAAAGCTTATCGACAGTAATTTGCCTAAAAATTATTGGTGTATGGTTAAACTTTGACGCCCTTTTTTTTTTGGTAGTAATATACAAACTCTTTTTACTGCACATCCAATTTAAAAAGAAACAGACAAATGACTAAAGCAATCAACCTATTTCACTATTGATCCTTTCCATAGCTTTATATTGGCCACAACTTGAAGGCGTACTTTTTTTGTGTTCATTCCTTCAAAATTGGTTGTTAGACAGGCCTCATGAAAAATGAATCCCGACGATATTCCACTATGATGCCTTTTCGGGAATAACTTATTATTCTTTATTACATAATTATGTACTAAGTGTATTATTATTTGGTTAAGTGGATTAAGTGGAAGAGCGCAGATCAGCCAAGTGGATTTGGGATATGTCATATTGTCATGTAAAGCATCCAATTTTTTATTTAGTTACTTATTTTTGCTGACAAACACCTAAACTCAAAGAAACTTTTCATTAATTTAAAAAAGTAATCATCAAACAAACTAAGAATTTAAGTGCTATCTTTTGGAAGAATCTATCATTGTGCTGTATGCTAAATCGAAAAATGCGATCGTTTGCCTCCAATGCCACTGAATTTGATAGGAAATAGAAAATAGAAGAAAACTAATGAGGAATCACATTTACGATGCCGACATGTAATTTATTGAAATAATAATAAGTTCATTAAGTAACTTGATTATTTTATACTACATGAAGGATACAACATATTGTGATGCATCCATGTAGCATGAAACAAAGTTAATTAAGTTTGGAGAAACGATCTTCCTGGTGCTCCTTGTTTTTAATTACAGGCACAAATGCCTTTTGGCCATGGACATATTTGAGTACGTTTTCCCGTGATGCAACAAAACCCTGCTTTTTGTGGGCAATCTTCTTTGCAGTCTGCATCAGTTTTGCAAGGTATTGGTAATATCTGGTAGGATTCAGCCCTCAGAAGCTCAAGGAATGGGATACCTGCCGATTAGAATTCATTAGGTAAGAGAAAAGAAGCTAACCAAAAAAAAAAAAAAAAAACTAACTGCTTTAAAGACAGGTGGATAGACTAACATGAAACCGTGAGATGGAGGACAACCATAAAGGTCAGCTTGCTGCAGCATATCTTCTCCATATTTGTTTTAGATTTAATAGTATGTAGAAACTCGATCAAACTAATAAAAAAACGATATGACATCCCTTACGTTGCAAAGCCATATTTATATCTTGCTTCTCGAGGTTCCGTGGTTGGTAATAAATAGAACTTGTAACCAATAACGAAACAATTTTCCTAAAAACCCTAACGACTGAGAAAGGTATCACAATTTTTTATGGCTTTGTTAGCCTAAGTAAACAAACGTACAACTAAATAAAGAAGGAAACGGGTTCATACCACCATTACGCTATGACATTCCGTGGATTAATTTATTTTTAAGCTCGTATATATAAGGGTCTATATAATATTTAAGTTGGTCAACAATATTTTCTTAAAACCAAATTGTTAAATTGGAGCGTTGAATCTTTGTACCTTAGGATCTATAAGAGTCCACCATGGAGGTCACATTAAGTTTTAAATGACTTACCTGTGTCGCAAGTTCATTAAAGTTACATGATTCGTAATTTCACATTCTGATTTATGATTTAACTTTTTAGAAATTAAACTCAAAATTCAAATTGATTTTGCGCGGGGGTCCAAAAACAAAGACGTAATATTATTGATTTGCCGTACTGGGTGATCATGTTGTTAAGGTATCCCGCTTTTGTCAAGTTGCCTTCAGGTTTTGGATTTGCAAAATGATTTGTTAAACTTACCATGCAGCTTCAAAGTATAAGAATTTCTTATACTTCATGTGCACAACAAATACAGTACAATAAGATTTTTAATTGGATAGGCAAGGAAAGCCGAATCATGAGGCCATATAATATCACTTTTGTTTATTTATTTATTTTTGCATTAGACGAAGCATGACATGAAAATGGGAACACTTATCGACGGTAATTTGCGTAAAAAATATTGGCGTGTGCTTAAACTTTGACGCCCTTTTTTTTTGGCAGGAATGGACAAACTCTTTTTGCTGCACATCCAATGTAAAAAGAAATTGACAAATAACTAAAGTAATCAACCTATTTCGCTATTGATCCTTTCCATTGCTTTATATTGGCCGCAACTTGAAGGCGTACTTTTTTTATGCTCACTCCTTCAAAATTGGTTATTGGATGGGCCCCGTGAAAAATGAATACCGACGATAATCCACCATGATGCCTTTTCAGGAATAACTTATTATTCTTTATTATAAAATTATGTACTAAGTGTATTATTATTTGGTTAACTGGATTAAGTGGAAAAGTGCAGATCGGCCAAGTGGATTTGAGACATGTCATTTTGTCATGTAAAGCATCCTAATTATTGTTTACTTACTTATTCTTACTAACAAACAGCTAAAATCAAAGAAACATTTTATTAATTTAAAAAAGTAATCATCAAACAAACTAAGAATTTAAGTGCTATCTTTTGGAAGAATCTATCATTGTGTTGTATGCTAAATGGAAAAATGCGATCGTTTGCCTCCAATGCCACTGAATTTGATAGCAAATAGAAAATAGAATAAAACTAAGGAGGAATCAAATTTACAATGCTGACATGTAATTTATTGAAATAATAATAAGTTCATTAAGTAGCTCGATTATTTTCTACTACATGAAGGATACAACATATTGTGATGCATCCATGTGGCATGAAACAAAGTTAATTAAGTTTGAAGAAACGATCTTCTTGGTGCTCCTTGTTTTTAATTACAGGCACAAATGCCTTTTGGCCATGGACAGATTTGAGTACGTTTTCCCGTGATGCAACAAAACCCTGCCTTTTGTGGGCAATCTTTTTTGCAGTCTGTATCAGTTTTGCAAGGTATTGGTAATATCTGGTAGGATTCAGCCCTCGGAAGCTCAAGGAATGGGATACCTGCCGATTAGAAATCATTAGGTAAGAGAAAAGAAGCTAAACAAAAAATTTTAAAAAAAAACTAACTGCCTTAAAGACAGGTGGATAGACTAACATGAAGCCGTGAGAAGGAGGACAACCATAAAGGTCAGCTTGCTACGGTATATCTTCTCCATATTTGTTTTAGATTTAATAGTATGTAGAAACTCGATCAAACTAATAAAAAAATGATATGACATCCCTTACGTTGCAAAGCCATATTTATATCTTGCTTCTCGAGGTTCCGTGGTTGGTAATAAATAGAACTTGTAACCCATAACAAAACAATTTTCCTAAAAAACCTAACGACTGAGAAAGGTTTCACAATTTTTTATGGCTTTGTTGGCTTAAGAAAACAAACGTACAACTAAATAAAGAAGGAAACGGGTTCATACCACCATTACGCTATAACATTCCATCGATTAATTTAATTTTAAGCTCCTATATATAAGGGTCTATATAATATTTAAGTTGGTCAACAATATTATCTTAAAATCAAATTGTTAAATTGGAGCGTTGAATCTTTGTACCTTAGGTTCTACAAGAGTCCACCATGGAGGTCACATTAAGTTTTAAATGACTTACCTGTGTCGCAAGTTCATTAAAGTTACATGATTCGTAATTTCACATTCTGATTTATGATTTATGTTTTTAGAAAATAAACTCAAAAATCAAATTGATTTTGCGTGGGGGTCCAAAAACAAAGACTTAGTACTATTGATTTGCCGTACTGAGTGATCATGTTGTTAAGGTATCCCTCTTTTGTCAAGTTGCCTTCAGGTTTTGGATTTGCAAAATGATTTGTTAAACTTACCATGCAGCTTCAAAGTATAAGCATTTCTTATACTTCATGTGCACAACAAATACAATGCAATAAGATTTTTAATTGGATGGGCAAGGAAAGCCGAATCGTGAGGCCATATAATATCACTTTTGTTTATTTATTTATTTTTGCATTAGACGAAGCATGACATGAAAATGGTGCACTTATCGACGGTAATTTGCCTAAAACATATTGGCATATGCTTAAACTTGGACGCCCTTTTTTTTTGGCCGGAATACACAAACTCTTTTTACTGCACATCCAACGTAAAAAGGAATAGACAAATAACTAAAGTAATCAACCTATTTCGCTATTGATCCTTTCCATTGCTTTATATTGGCCACAACTTGAAGGCGTACTTTTTTTATGCTCACTCCTTCAAAATTGGTTATTGGACAGGCCCCGTGAAAAATGAATACCGACGATAATCCACCATGATGCCTTTTCAAGAATAACTTATTATTCTTTATTATATAATTATGTGCTAAGAGTATTATTATTTGGTTAACTGGATTAAGTGAAAAAGTGCCGATCGGCCAAGTGGATTTGAGACATGTCATATTGCCATGTAAAGCATCCTAATTTTTGTTTACTTACTTATTTTTGCTAACAAATAGCTAAACTCAAAGAAACTTTTTATCTATTTAAAAAAGTAATCATCAAACAAACTAGGAGTTTAAGTACTATATTTTGGAAGAATCTATCATTGTGCTGTATGCTAAATCGAAAAATGAGATCGTTTGCCTCCAATGCCACTAAATTTGGCAGGAAATAGAAAGTAGAAGAAAACTAAGGAGGAATCACATTTACGATTATTGAAATTTATTGAAATAATAATAAGTTCATTAAGTAACTCGATTATTTTATACTACATGAAGAATACAACATATTGTGATGTATCCATGCCGAATGAAACAAAGTTAATTATGTTTGAAGAAACGATTTTCTTGTTGCTCCTTGATTTTAATTACAGGGACAAATGCCTTTTGGCCATGGACAGATTTGAGTATGTTTTTCCGTGATGCAACAAAACCCTGCCTTTTATGGGCAATATTTTTTGTAGTCTGCATCAGTTTTGCAAGGTATTGGTAATATCTGGTAGGATTCAGCTCTCGGAAGCTCACAGAATGGGATACCTACGATTAGAATTCATTAGGTAAGCAAGAAGAAGCTAAACAAAAAATAAAAAAAGAAACTAATTGCTTTAAAGACAGGTGGATAGACTAACATGAAGCCACGACAAGGAGGACAGCCATAAAGGTCAGCTTGTGGTAGCATGTCTTCTCCATATTTGTTTTAGATTTAATAGTATGTAGAAACTCGACCAAACAAATAAAAAATGATATGACATCCCCTACATTGCAAAACTATATTTATATCTTGCTTCTGAAGGTTCCGTGGTTGGTAATAAATAGAACTTGCAACGGATAACAAAACAAATTTCCTACAAAACCTAACGAATGAGAAAGCTATCACAATTTTTTATGGCTTTGTTAGCCTAAATGAATAAATGTCCAACTAAATATGGATGGAAATCCGTTCATACCACCATTACGCCATAACATTAGATCGATTAATTTAATTTTAAGCTCGAATATATAAGGGTCTATATAAAATTTATGTCGGTCAGCAATATTATCTTAAAACCAAGATGTTAATTTAGAGCGTTGAATTTTTGTACCTCAGGATCTGTAAGAGTCCACCATGCAGGTCACATTTAGTTTTCAAAGACCTACCTGTGTCGCAAGTTCATTAAAGTTACGTGATTCATAATTTCACTTTCTGATTTATGATTTATGTTTTTAGAAATTAAACACAAAATTCAAATTGATTTTGCTTGCGGGACCAAAAACAAAGAGTTAATATTATTGATTTGACGTACTGAGTGATCATGTTGTTAGGGTATCTCGCTTTTGTTAAGTTGCCTTCAGGTTTTGGATCAGTAAAATGATTTGCGAAACTTACCATGCAGCTTCAAAGTATAAGAATTTCTAGTACTTCATGTACACAATAGATACAGTACAATAAGATTCTTAATTGGATGGACAAGGAAAGCCGAATCATGAGACCATATAAGAGTCCACCATGGAGGTCACGTTTAGTTTTAAATGACTTACCTGTGTCGCAAGTTCATTAAAGTTACATGATTCGTAATTTCACATTCTGATTTATGATTTATCGTTTTAGAAATTAAACTCAAAAATCAAATTGATTTTGCGTGGGGGTCCAAAAACAAAGACTTAATATTATTGATTTGTCATACTGAGTGATTGATAAGTGTCAATTTATATATCATTTTCATATCAATTCGTCCATGTTTCTTTGCTATATTCCTTGGTATTTTTATGTTTTTGTGTGGTTTTGATGTTTGTAGGAGTTTTGGAGCAACTTGCACAAAAATGGAGTAAAACCCTTCATTTTCACCTCTGCTAGTCAACCATCTTCTCGGATTTAATTGTATTGATATACAATGAACCCGATGACATATTATATACCGTTGGAAAGCTCTCGAAGTCTATTTTCTGGAGAAATTTACGGTTTATAAATCCATTCAGTGTACCAAAAGTTGTAATCAAACCAGTGTGAGAAGTATAGAAATGTAATTCCACAATCACTGTAGCATGTATAATACGGGGCACTGTAGCAGTCACTGTAGCAGAGTATTTAAACACATTTTTAGGGTTTTATTTTGATAACTTGAAGAGGGGAGAACGTGGAGGAGGCTGCATCTTTGGATTTCTCTCATCTCTTGGAGTTCTTGAAGGAGATTGAAGGCTTGGAAAGAGGAAGAACTACAAATCCTAAGAAATTTCATCAAATTTGCTAAGTTTTCCCTTTCCCTTTCATTTTCTGGAATGTCTCCATATTGTATTGTTAATTTGTACTTCTATCTGATATGTGTAACTAAATCTGAATTGGTTGAGGGTGATTTCACAAAGCCCTTGGATAAATGGTTTTTATGAATTGATTCATACAAGGAATTGTTTATCCAATTCTCTAATTGAAGTTGCTTGTATTTTCTCATATTTAATGCTTATGATTGCTTGCTATTGTATTTGGGTGGCCAACTGAATAGAATTTGGTTGTTGTCTATTGCTAGACCAGAAATCTTGATTCGTAATTGTCTTGAATTTCTAATCGTTAGTAGCAAAATTGTGATCCGAGATTGCAATTGGAAAAATATAACCTAAGTTAAATAATCCGAACCTGTGCGGTTATTGCTTAGATCAACCTATCTTTCTTATCGTAATGTTTCCATTGAATTAAACCAGAGACAGCTTTTTCTGATTTGTTTTTATGGATAAGAGATTAAATAAGTCTGTTTTATTTAACAACAAAGTAAGGAAGATTGGGTACAAACAGCAGGAGCTTGTTGTCATCTGACGAGTTGATATTTTCATGGTGTAATTGATGACCACTTTCTACGATTAGAGTCGTACAGATCCATAGCTTAGTGGTAGAGAATGATCCCTTAACCAGAATTTTTCTCCAATCATTGCCTTTTTCACTCACATTAACATTTCTGTTTTGTTTTCCTCATTTGCATTCTTAGTTTCATTTAGTTAACAAATCCTCAACAAAACCCCCCATTTATTCTGTTGTTGCTTTTGAATAACAAATTCAATTAGAATCAATCCTCGTGGGAACGATATCTTTCTCATCACTTTATTACTTGTGCGACTAGTATACTTGCTAGTTTCGAACGCATCAAGTTTTTGGCGCCGTTGCCGGGGATTAATTTTCTCATCGATTTGTTATTTTGTTTTCATTGTTGATTCATATTTTCTTTGTTTTTCTTTTCTGAATGTTTGTGTTTAGACAACATGGCAGTAAACTTCTATCAATTCAGTATCGGATTTGATCCACAAGTACCATGGAGAGTAAATGAGGTAAGCACTCCGAACATTGAACAACAACTTTCTGAGCTAACCTCTCTTGTGGAAACATGGCTTTAGGACATATGCAGAAATCTTATGCATGTGGGGTATATTCTACCATGGAGCATCCAATGGACATGTATCCAACTTTACAAGAAAAAAATATGGAACAAGCCAATACCATGGATGGATTTCCGATGACAAGACAAGGCAAAATGGTTAGACCCTTCTCTAACAGCTTTACAGTGCTGGATGGAGAAGTCACCACTAATTTCCGTTAATGGAACTCACCAATCGTCCCAAATGCATACAACCAACTCAGCCACACAGTGTTGTTAATCCAACTTAGAGTGCAACACCATTTCAAATGGGCAACCAGAACACACACCACATGCCACACCACACCACAACAACTTCAGAAACTCAGGTATGTCACATCCAGGATGATGTGTATTAATGCCCTTGCCACTAACACAAATGCAGAATTCCAGCAGGAAACTGGGAAGTATCCAAAACCTGGCAATCAATGGGACAATATGGCTTACTAGCATGAGCAAATTCGAGGCCAAGACTCAAATAAAAATTATCTTGTCAAACGGTGATCAATCCAAGAAATAATTCTTGTGCGATAACTTTGCAAAATGGAGAGCAATTAGATGTCCTGCCAAAGAAATCACAAACTGATGAGGAAGATGACACCACTTCCACCATGAACAAGACATCATCCTCTAAGGTAAGTCTTAAAACTGCTATTCCTTCTTATGTTTATCCTCCACTTTTTCCTAGCAGATTGACAAAATTGAAGGAGGAGGAACAAGAACAAGAAATCCTGGAAACTGAGTCTCATAAATGTGAGATAAATATACCACTTCTGGATGCTACCAAAGGGGGAGCAATGTACCTTTTATACAAAACTGTCTCAAGAGTTATGCACTAGCAAGAGAAATTTAAAAGGGAATGAGAAAGTAAGTGTTGGGGAAAATGTTTCAGCTGTATTGCAAAGAAAAATTCCTCCGAAATGCAAAGATCTAGGTACGTTCACCATTCCATGCACCATTGGTAAAACGAAGTTTGAAAGAGCTATGTTAGATTTAGGAGCATCTATTAATGTCATGCCATATTCTATTTATGCTTCTTTAAATCTTGGACCTTTTGTGAAAACTGGTATTACCATTCAACTTGCTGATCATTTTTAATGCATATCCCAAAAGAGTTGTGGAAGATGTGCTTGTGCAGGTGAATCAATTGGTTTTCCCAACAAACTTCGATGTCCTTGAAATAGAGGCTAGACATCTTCCTAATCCAACTCCGATTCTTTTAGGGAGACCATTCTCGAAAACTGTTAGAACCAAGATTGATGTTCATGATGGCACTCTCATCATGGAGTTTGATCGCAAGGTGATATGTTTCAATATTTTTTGAGGCAATGAGGTACTCTGGTTGCTACATTCTGGTTTTATAAGCAGTTGACGTTGTTTGATTCTTTTGCCACACACAATATTTTGAGATTAACCTCGCAAGAATGGATTAGGATTAGCTATTATTTGAGCATATAGGGACGAAATTCCAATTGGTCGGACTTTTAGATACAAGTGTCCAAATAAATGGAGGAAGTTGTGGCAAGCTTAGATGAGACCATAGCAATAACCACACATAGGTATGATGTTTTGTACATTCAATTTTCTTTATCTAATGAGAAAATTCTTTCTTCTGTGATGACAGCCCCTGCCTTGGAGCTTAAGCGTCTTCCAGATCATTTGAGGCATGGATTATTGAGTGAGAATGATCCTTTGCCAATTATAATAGAAATGGTCCTTGCACGAATACAAGAAGAGAAACTCGTCCAAATACTTACAGACCACAAAACAGCTATTGGGT
>SNVD02006173.1:0-24372 GCA_013180625.2 Boswellia sacra
ATCCATATCTTGTGGTAGAGAAGGATCCCTTAACCAGGTTTCTCTTATTGATTTTTCACTCAAATTAACTTTCTGTTTTGTTATTCTTCATTTGCATTCTTAGTTCATTTAGTTAATCATTCAACAAACCCCCCTTATTTAATTTATTGTTGCTGGAAAATAACAAATTCAATTAGAATCAATCCTCGTGGGAACGATATCTTACTTATCACTTTATTACTTGTGCGACTAGTATACTTGCTAGTTTCGAACGCATCAGATAACATGCTATATACCATTGAAAAGCTCTCGAAGTCTATTTTCTAGAGAAATTTACGGTTCACAAATTTATGTAGTGTACCAAAAGTTATGATAAAAATGGTATGAGAAGTGTATATTTGTAATTCCACATATCACTGTAGCATGTTATTAAATACGGGGGCACTGTAGCAAGTTACTGTAGCAGAGTATATAAACATATTTTAGGGTTTTATTTTCATAACTTGAAGAGGGGAGAACGTGGTGGAGGCTGCAGCTCTGGATTTCTTTCATTTCCTGGAGTTCTTGAAGGAGAAAGAAAGCTTGGAAAGAGGAAGAACTATAATTCAAAGAGATTTACATCAGAATTGCTAAGTTTTTCCCTTCCCTTTCATTTTCTGGAAAATTTGTATGTTGTATTGTATTTACCACGTTTTTGAACATGTGTAACTAAATCTGAATTGGTTGAGGGTGATTTCAAAGCCCTTGATATGGATTTTGTGAGTTGATTGTGTAAGAAATTGTTATCCAATTCTCTAATTGAAGTTGCTTGTATTTTCCCATATCTAATGCTTATGATTGCTTGTGATTGTATTTGGAATGGCCAACTGAATATAATCTGTTGTTGTCTATTGCTAGATTAGAAATCTTGATCCGTAATTGTCTTGAATTTCCAATCATTAGTAGCAAAATTGTGATCAGAGATTGCAATTGGAAAATACAACCTAGGTTAAATAATCCGAGCTTGTGTGATTATTGCTTAGATCAACCTATCTTTCTTATCGTAATGCTTCCATTGAATTAAACTTAGAGAGCTTGTTCTAGGTTGTTTAATGGATAGAGATTAAATAAAGAGCCTTGTTTTATTTAACAACAAAGTAAGGAAAGATTGGGATAACAGAGCTTGTTGTTATCTACGGTTGATAACTTCAATGCTGTAATTGGATTACAATTCTATGTTAATTCACAAATTCATATCTTGTGGCAGAGAAAGAACCCTTAACCAAGTGTCTCTCATTGATTTTTCACTCCGTTTTACTTTGCGTTGTGTTATTGTGCATTTACATTAATATTTATTTAGTTAATCCATCAACAAACCCCCCCCCCCCCCCCCCTCCCCATTTATTCTGTTGTTGCTTTTGAATAACAAATTCAATTAGAATCAATCCTCGTGGGAACGATATCTACTTATCACTTTATTACTTGTGCGACTAGTATACTTGCTAGTTTTGAACGTATCAATTTTATTTAGCTTTGATTATGTTAATGCTTATAACTTTGCTTGCAAATTATTTGCTGGTTTAGTCAAATTAGCACTGATTCTTTTTGTAGGTTATTTACATTCAGTCATATTTTTGTTATGACTTTTTCCGTTATGTGTTTTATAACTAAACAGTCATTATTTCTTTTGGTATGGCATTTGATGTTTTGTGTGGAATGATTGCTTTCAGTTGTTTTGAACTTATCTTTGTATGCTGGTGAGAAACAGTTTGATGTTTTTATCACAAGTTGCCAAAAAGGGGGAGATTTTTGGTGTTAATGCATGACATTCTTACATGGGCCATGCACATGAGAATTTTGGATCAACTTGTAATAAAAACATTATGTTATGTTCTTTCTTATTTTACTGTTTCTAAAAGTTTATTTTATGAAATATTTGATTCATATTGAATATCTCTTTAAATTAGGACATTATTGATGTATCCTAGTTAAATTAGGAATATATTTATTTGTGCCCTATTCCATTTAGGAGATTACTTATATCACTTCCTAAAGTATTGTTCTTTATCCTATTTGAGTTTGATTGAGATTCTACAAGATATTAGTGAGAAAGCACATCCGGGATTCACACTATATAATGTTATTTCACATAACTTATATGTGTGGGTGTATGTGTGTGTGGCACGACATTTCAAGAAAATTATAGGAGAGCTTCAACGCAAAATGGGAATGGTTCTTTGATTTTGTTTTATAAGTGTTTTATTCATATATGAGAGGTTGTGATGGTGCATGAATTTTGGTAAGGTCTATTTGAATTAGTAGTCAATCAGGATAATTTGCGGGTTGAGTGTTTATGTAATTCAGTGTCAGACATTGTTGTTTTAGTTTACTTAACAATGTATTATTAAGTTGTGAATAACATAGAGTGAGCAGCGTCACTAGAGTTTAAAATCTTAGCAGAATTTTGTTTTACAAAGATTAGGTCAGTGTGTAAGAGTGAGCCAACACTGTAAATATTCTTAAAGATTGTACAAATAAGAATTTAGTGAATTGCAGCTCTAAGTATTGATGTAGGTTTTATAACCGAACCACATACAATTCTCTTGTGTCATTTTACTTTACAATTTATTGATATATTTGATATAACTGCTTCATACTTCCAAAAATATCACAAAAACAAAAACAAAAAATAAATAAATAATCGCTAGTAAGGCTTCCAATTGTTTGAGGAGAAATAATAAAAATTACTAATTTATATAAAATACTATTTCAATAATGTCATCAGTTTTGATATAACTTTTATTAATTATGAGGACCAACGGTTTTATTATTGAGCACATTTTAAACAACATTGAGCATATTAAACTATACATGGTAACATGAGGAGGGAATTGGGCATTGCAGTTAATTTATAAGTGATTAATCCTATGCATGCATTAATGATATATATCAATTAGCTGGGTGCCATTCAGTTGGTTGCTTTTGCCTTTTTGCCTACCGATCTAATAATTAATGCTCTAAACCCTAGATCTTGCTTTTGGTGCATTTTGAGTCTCTTTATCCCTATTGCCAACATAATGACAAAATTTTTGGTGCTTATATAACAAATTAAAGAGAGATTAAAATAAGATAGTTCTCTCCATGATTGCTCACACATTTAGAATGACAATTAGCTAATTAATTATAATTCCTAAAGCTAAATTACTGAAACAAGATAAAATTACACAATTGAAAATCTCAGTTTCATGTGATTGTTATATGTTTCTCTTCTCTTATCTTGGTCAGAGGTAGCCGTCAACAACAAAGAATGAGGTGCTGCAGGCAGTCTCTGAGATCGAAGGCCGTATTCTGCCTGATATCAAAACTTAAATAATGGTGTAGAATTTGTGATATCATAGATACATAACGCCCATTGTCTCATCTTAAACTCTACAATAAAATTTTGAAATAAAACTTCTTGATGATGAAAGGAAATTTATTTTATTGTTAAGTAGACTTTAATATAATAGAGATAAATTCGTATATAAATTTTCACAAAAAATTACATCAAAATTATCTACAATCATATTTAAAATAATTATACGTGTACAACTATGAGACTGTTAAACCCTTCATCATTAACCATTAGAGGTAAGACACTGTTGACTAGTTAATTTATAAAAACTTTAAAATACAATTTTACATTTATATGTGAATAAACAAGCCAGGTGAACAGGAGTAGATGATTCTGTTAACAAACGTACATTTTGTCACACTTCTCAATGTGGCCGAAATACTTGTCGATTTCCCATCCCAAATTTTGAATGAAAAAAAAAGTGCGGTTCTGAGATTTAGCAAAGTTAACTATCGATTAGACTAACATTGTTTACTGTTAAGCTGATTTAGAACTTAGATTAACATAAATAATCTAATCTAGTTAATTTACTCAACTAATAGTTATATTAAATATGGCTCATGCTGCTTATCATAAGCGCCCCTAGATTTTTTTTTTTTTTAAAAAGCAATGTATTACGAAATCAATACTAAAAAGATGCAACAAAAATAAAGATTATTAATGAAATAAAACAAAATCTAGGAAGACAAAAGAGCAAGTTTTATTACAAAATGCTTGAATTTGGATTGTCTTAGGAGTGGGGGGCTCCATTTATTAGCTTCATTGCGAACCACATACCCAATTAAGTTTGTCCTAATATTTTATAGCCAAGGATATGTTTAGTACGCGATATTGTATAGCACTATTTTATTATATTATATTAAATAATATAATACATGTGTTTTGTTATAATTTAGTATAGTTACAATTCTTAGATACATCAATATTGTATTAAATTATGTAGAGCTAATCATGATATTAGCATCACATTGTATATCACTAATAAAACATATCAAAATTATTCATATAAAATTCTATATATCCAATAATATTCTTTAATAGTTGAAATTTTAAAAATAAATAAAGATGTATTTACTATATAAATTATAAAATCAAATTTATTTAAAATTTACTTTTTAAAAATAAAGAAGGAATGAAGGGAGTTACTACCACCATTGGGTGACACTCGAAGTCTATTGTCTCCGTTGGACTAATTGACACCTAGCATACCACCATAAACTCAAATTGTTTGATAGGTCCAGTGGGGGCATTAGATCCTAAGTAATTTTTTCAACAATTAGCGATTGTTCAATAAATTACTAAATAAATAATATTATAAATAAATTAAAAATTTATTTATATTTTGTATATCTTTTTTGAAAAAAAAAACTTACTTTTTTGTAAAAATTAATACAATACATGAGTACGTCAAATACTTTATAATTTTGACATAATATTATTTTTAGTACTATAAAATGCAATACTATATAATACAATACTACATTATATTGTATAATATCATATACCAAACAGACCATAAGTGTCTAATACGTCGTATCATTTATGATAGTTTCGAGATAAAAATTTGGGAGATGTATAGTACTGGTCTATCAGTATATAACAAAACAAAACTGAAGGTACGCAACTTTATTTATGCACGGGACGATTAGCATGCACAATCTGCGAACCAACTAATATGCTTAATGATATGTTACCTCTTCTCCTAGAAAATGAATTTCAATTCTAAGGAGTAGAAAAGTACAATTAATAAAATATTAATCTGGTCATATAAAATTGCGACAATCTCACAATCAAAGCAAAGCAACCAATTAAAGGTGGATTGCGTTGCCATTAGTTTAAGTTTACACATGAATGGCTTTTTGACCCGAACCACACAATTAACATATAATTAATTGTATATTTCCATTGGTTAAAGCTTACTTTGTGTTCCATTTCCTGCCTTAGAAGCAATACCTTCACACCTTAATTAATTTATTGAGCCTAAGTATGCTTCTTTGTCCTTGCCTAATGGCCTTATATTTTTATAATCTTCTAGCTTTGGTTAGTTAATTTATTAATTAACAAAGGAATAAATTAGTAGACTAGGCCACCATGATGGGTTTATAACATATACTATTGAAAGACAACAAAATCTTCATTACAGCTAAAGTTTATGTTACATGTAATGATATGTGATCAATTAATATAAGTCTCCAAATGACCTTTTTTGAAAAAGAAAAAAAGAAAAATAAAATTTAAGTTGATTTCATGCTTAGCAATTTATATTATACATAATATAGTGCATGCTGAAATTTTTGACAATTTTGAGCAAAAGGGGGTCCGATCCTCTTGAATTTAATTGGCTATAAAACGGTTGCTAATAATCATTATATACTAAATTTTATAAATCTAATAACTTTTGACTGCTATGACTCGATTGATTTACAACTATAAGTTAAATTTACTTTCAAGGTCATCTAGACAGTCTCTTAAAAACTGGTTATTGATATTACTGAAAACTGTCTTATCACATGGTATCAATTTGATGAAATTATTGAGACCCGATATATATCAGTTACTCAAAATTATTATGTTATCAATTTTTTTAATGTTATTGAATCAATATCATCAAGTGATATGTTAACATTATTATTTTAAAACATAATTTTTTTCTCCATTTTGTAATATTAATTGTATATATAAAATTACTAGACTGATAAAATAATTTAAAGTACTACTATTATTAATGTTAAGGTGGCAATCACGTGAGCCATAATTCATTGGAGATAATGTCAGTTTAGGCATAGTGCAACATTAAAAACACAAGCATTTGATGAATTATAAATTCATATGTGTGGTCTATTTTTGTTGTTAGAAAATTAAATAAGCTCATCTATTTCGAAATCGAGGCCCTGCCACACCTCATTAACTCTTTTAAATAGAATTTCTTTTCTTCCTTAACGAACCTATCTAAATGAAAATACTCGAGAGGATACACTCTCCCAAAGTAAATGGCTCTCAACAGTTAGATAACGTTTCTTAAAAATGGAAAATATATTTTGGAAATTGGGAAATTATAATATCTACTAAGATAAAAAGTGCACAAATTTATTGGACAGGTAAAAATTAAAAAAAAAACTAAAGAAATTTTAATTAAAAAAAGGATTCATCTATCTAATAATATTGTGTTAAGTCCTCATATTATATGTATTTGACTGTACAGACAAGTTGGCTTGGTTGCACATCTATAATATTCGAAAGTATAAATCTAACTTCATTCACATCTAAGTTTCAAAAAATGAGTAGTTCTAGGTATACAACTAATCTGAACAACTTGACATGATATAATTTCACTGCGTGGATAAATATCAATGTTGGATTAGTACATAATAGCTTAAGCGATTAAATAAAATGGCCAACTTATCATGGTATCAAAGGTTTTAAATCCCCTCGTTCTCAGTTTTTTCGGTCAAATAAAGGCTCTATGAAAAATTAATAATTCGATCAAATTAAGTATTGATTTCTTGATTCGGTCTCACGAATTCACATTTTACGTAATAGATCTGTTAGACTCAAATATTAGTGTTGACAGATCCACATTTCACGTGAAGAGCCTGTTAGGCTCAAATATTAGTATTGACAAATGAGGCTGATTCGACCTCATAGATAGAAATTTTTAGACTCAAATATTAATGTTGGTTGACTCTCGGTTTGATCTCACATATTCTCGTTTCATGTTAATTGATTCTCGATTCGGTCTCACGGATCAACAGTTCACGTGAGAGTCTCTTAAACTCAAATATTAATATTAGATTCATACCTTAGCATATTGTATATACCAATGCATCCAGCAACACCTCCAGTCCTAATATTATCTCAGGAAAGTGCTTATTGGGAATAGGATGTGATGTTTTGCCCTCTTCTACGGCCAAGTTTTGCATTCTACATCGGAGAAATTTATTGCATTGCATAGATCAAGTCATGTCAGCCATTTCTACGCTGAGAGTGTTGAGATATGCATTGATTAAAATTAAAATTTAAAAATAAGACGGGCTTAGATATTATAATATTTTCTAAAAAGATTTAATTCTTATTAAAGTTTATAAAAAATTTTAAAAATTATTTTTAAAAAATAAATATGTTCACTTGTGCAATTCGTATTAACAATAACGTTTTAAAATTGATTTATAAAAATACCCTATAAACTATTTTTGAAAAAAATATTGTATCTTTTAAATTCAATTCGACAAACAACTTATAACTTATTTTATAATCTAAGTATTCTCATAGCACACAAAATTTCTTTGACTTTAAGCCTTAGTTACACAACTTTAAAAGTACTTTTATAATAATATTGCAAAAAGATTTAATAACTAAAAAATAATTTTTCAAATAATTATTTAACGGCCTTCTACATGGTGTCTACAGTAAAAGTTGGATGCTTTTTACATTTTCATTTCTTAATTAAGAAACGAAACTGTTTGTTAAAGAAGCACAATAGCCTTTATTCAATTCTTCCTAAGCTTTTCTCCAATTGCAAGTAGACAAGCTCCGAAAAAACTATCTAAAAGAGCCCTCACATTAAAAAATAATAATAACCCATGCAAAATAGGTATTTAATATTCTTGGAATTGCGTAAATGATTAAAAATAAGCAAGGCAAGAGGAAGAAGGTTATTCAAGTGCTTTTAGTTGGTAGCTCTTGAAAGATAATTTATCAAGTGCTTTTAATTTAGTAGCTCTTAAAAGATAACTTACCCAAAAAAAAAATGCTTTTCATAAAAATCATTTTTATCTTGTTCAAAGGAATTTCCAAAATACTGTTGATTTTCGCTTTTCAAATCTAAAAGCAATTAAAATGCATGCTAGCTAGAAAATATAGATATTAGAAAAATAAAACCCGACTTGTTTAAGAAATTAGACAACATCCATTTACAGACTCATTTCTTGTATTTTGGTTTATTTTTATTGTAAGTTGTAAAATACCTGTGCGTTAATTGTTTTCACTCTTGGTTTTAAAAAAACACAAAATCTTGTTTTTATTTATTATAAATAAAAGTTAAAAAAAGGAAAAATGTTTTTATTTTTTCAACTATTTTCACAATTTTTTTAAAAGAAAAGATAGAAGTAGCGATAAATTGCTTGTCAATAAGAACGATGCTAAATATACTCGTATTAATCTTATATGAGTAATACTATAAATACAATCGAATTATACAATCTACCTGACATAAATTTATTGTATATGTGAAAATAAAAGCAAACTAAAAATTTTAATAAATGATGTGGCCAAATTAAATTATATAAATTAGGTTATTCAATTTAGTTATACGCTAGAATTATTAATCTTATATACTTTGCCTGCATTTAATTTCGAAATGGGGTTTAAAAGCAAGTAGGTGGGAACTAGATAGTACTACTCCTTTCTTTCTGGTGTTGCCGTTTCTGAGCCTAAACAACAAATAGCCTTTAATTTATGGGTAAAGACCCATGTCAATACCTACGTTGGGCAAGCTAAGTCTTCGGCTTTGAGCGACTTCGTTGCATTCGTATCTTCATATGTGTTGTGAAACTAAAATATTAAGGGTAATATTAGCCTTACAATATTCATACAGCATAAATTTTACAACATGATCTAACAACCTACATAGCCAAAATTCACTGGAGGAGAAAAAAATAAAAATGGATGAGAAAAATTACATCTCAAATAGAATTTTGCCACTTAAACTGCCACGTTATTTTGTAAAATTTATGTTGTATAAATGTTGTAAGTCTAGCATTATTGAAATATCAATGGTACATATAATAGCTATGCAAGGGTGCCAGTATAATACAAGTAAAATAAAAGGATGCAAGCATAGGGGTGTGTATGGGTAGGGTATGGTATGGCCATACCATCCCCTCACTCGCCATAGGTCGATTTTTTTTATTTTTATATTATACCATACCTTCCTTGAATGAAATACTATACCATAATCCCGCATGGTAGGGTAGGGGCGGGTATGGCATGGTATTTTCATGTAGTTAACTAAGTTTGGCTAAAATTTGGACCAAGTTTTACCATGTCTTTTTTTTTATGTTTATAATGCTTATTTACAACTTTTTTTTTTCAAGATTTTAAAGCATTGAGTTCTTATTTTGACATTTTTTAATGTTATGACTCATAATTTTTGTACCTAAATAAAAAATCAAGTAACTACATATCCATAGCAGTAGAAATAATGAAGTAACTACGTATCCATAACAACACAAATAATCAAACAACTATATATCCATAACACCACAAAAACATCAAGCAACTACATATTCATAACAACACAAATAATCAAACAACTACATATCTAAATCCTTCCACAAAGTTCCAACTTTCAACCTTCGTGTGCAACCTTTAAGTCCGACAAAGTTCCAACCTCCAACCTTACACATTAAAAATAAATAAAGAAAGAAAAGAAAAAGAAATTATAATTTACTTAGTAAGGTAATAAATAAGTTAAAATTTAAAAGAATGTCAAAAGAAAGTTAAAAATAAAAATTACAGTAAAATAAGTATGGTATGGTATGGTATTGGAGGGTTTTTCCCAAACTACCTGCCACCATACCATACCATGAAGTGTATTTTAAATTTCTATCATACCATACTCTACACTTCTCTCATTACCCTACCCTACCTCCACTATATCATGGCGGGTATGTCGGGTTCAGGCGGGTGGGCATGTACCATGCACAGCCCTACAAGCGGGTCGAGAAAGGGTACAAATGAATGAGGGTAGAAAAAGAGAGGGACGAAAGTGTAATCAAAGCACTAATTTTATTTCTCTCCAAAAGTTTCAACCGATTGCCTTAGGAGCTTCAATCCTCTAGTGTATCAATATGCAGTTAAAAGCTCCATATTTATAGTACCATGGGCTAATGGCAATAGAGTTTTTCTATTCTGTTAGCCCTAAGGCTACATGATAATTTTGATGATAACAATACATATTGATTCATTGTGATTTACTAACATGTTTATTTATGTGCAAGAGTAATATCATTAAAATAATTGTAAAATCAAGAAAAAACTCATTAAAATAAAGTGTTGAAGCTAAGGAGAAGACTACATGTTAAAGGCACCAAAGTTTAAGAACAAGGATTGACTCAAGGAATGTGAAACATGAGCAATGTTCAATCAATTGGTCATATATATCTCTACAAATATTCAAATGACGTGATTCTTGAGCCTTTCGAAAGCTTACTCAATTTATAACATTTCATATGTTTTAATGAAATTCAAATTTCAAGTGCAAGGTTGTCCAAATCATCATGCAAGTTGAAAGACAAATGGAAGCAGCTGACCTGAGCACCGAATACTCCTTTGGACATATCTTGAGCTAGAAAAATCAAAATGACTTGATTCTTATGGAATTGGAAAGAGGACTTAATGAGGCACATTTCATATGTTTTGAAGAAATTCAAATTTCAAATGGAAGGCTGACATAATTGACATGCAATTCGGTGGACTGACACAGAGAAGAAAAATCAACTCACATGAGCACCGAATGGTGTTTTGGTCATATCTTAAGATAGAGATATCCAAATGCTTTGATTCTTAATGTTTTGGAAAGCATATGCAGATCTTTTATGTTTTGAAGAAATTCAAATTTAAAACAGAAGGCTGACAGAATTATCATTCAATTTGTTGGACTAACACAAGAAAGAAAAATCAAGTCACATGAGCACCGAATGGTGTTTTGGCCATATCTTGAGTTACAGATATCCAAATGACTTGATTCTTAATGCGTTGGAAAGCCTATTCAAATGTACAAATATTTTATGTTTTGCAGAGTTTCAAATTTCAAACGGAACATTGACAAAAATGGTAGACAAGATTACGGTTTTTATGGTGGGCAGAAAATTTGGAGTTGGTGTCTTCACTTGATTAAGTTCATCTCATTTGCCTATAAAATGAGCCATTCTCCCATGCATTCAACAAGTGCAAGAGAAGCATTTTATCAAGCAAAAAACCAAGAGAAATATCAAGTCTAGAGAGCTTTTATATTCTTTATCTACTCTTTGAAGAGCGTTGTACTTTTGTTGTAGAAATTTTCTTTGTTTTTGTATTGTGGTGAGAGTGAGATCTTCTTGTAAAGAATAAAAGTTATCCTTGAGAGAACTTTTTCCTTGGTGAGTTTGTTCATCAAGAAGAACTCTTGGTGTGGTGTTATCAAGAGTTGAAGGAAGTTGCCTTGGTGAGGTTATTCATCAAGAAGAAATCTTGGTGTGGTGTTATCAAGGGTTGAAGGAAGTTGCCTTGGTGAGGCTGTTCATCAAGAAGAACTCTTGGTGTGGTGTTATCAAGGGTTGAAGGAAGTTGCCTTGGTGAAGTTGTTCATCAAGAAGAACTCTTGACGTGGTGTTATCAAGGGTTGAAGGAAAAATTCTTGGTGAGGTTGTTCATCAAGCAAGTTGTAAAGATTTCTACAACTTAGTGGAAAGCTTAGCTCGTGAAGCTAGGAGCCCGTGGACGTAAGCAAGGTTTGCCGAACCACGTACATCGAGTTTGCACTCTCTCTATCCCTATCCTCTTTACATTTACTTGCACTTGTGATTGTTCTTTATTCCCATTCTCTTGATTACATTCTATTTTCATCTTCTTCACCTTTGTTCTTAAAGAAAGATTTAAATAATTTTGATCTTTCAAGAAAAGTTTTCTAAATCCGTTTTTATAAATAAAAACCCAATTCACCCCCCCTCTTGAGTTGCCATACCTGGGTCAACAAGTGGTATCAGAGCAAGGTTGCTCAATTTTTTAAATCTTAATCGATTTTTGAGCTATGACAACTTTTAATTCAACTTCATATGTTGAAGGGCTTTCTATCTCTAGACCTCCATTTTTTAATGAAAGTGATTACTCTTATTGGAAAACTAGAATGAGTATTTTCTTGCAATCTTTTGATTATGATTTATGGTCTATTGTTTTGGAAGGACCTTTTGTTCCTACCAAAATTGAAAATGGGGAGTGCATGCTTAAAGAACCTAAAGAATTTAGTGAAGATGATAAAAAGAAATTGAGTTTGAATGCTAAAGCTATGAATGTGTTGTATTGTGCTCTAGATAGAAATGAGTTTAATAGAATATCTACTTGTTCTACGGCACAAGAAATATGACACACACTTGAAGTAACTCATGAAGGAACTAGTCAAGTTAAAGAATCCAAAAGTAGTATGTTAGTTCATAGTTATGAGCTTTTTAAGATGAAATCGGATGAATCAATTTCTAAAATGTTTACTAGATTTACGGATATTATTAATAGTTTGAAATCTCTTGGTAAATCTTATTCTAATGTTGAAATGGTGAGAAAGATTCTTATGTGTCTACCGAAATCTTGGGAGCCAAAGGTGACGGCAATTCAAGAAGCAAAGGACCTCACCAAACTATCATTAGAAGAACTCATAGGTTCTCTCATGACTCATGAAATCACCTTGAAGGAGAATAAAGAAGATTGCAAAGTGGCAAACATGTGCTTCATGGCTTGAAGAGAAGATGAGGTAAGTACTCTAAACTATGATCCTAATCTTTCATATGATGAATTACTTGAAGCATTCCAAAATTTACATGTGCAAGTTGATAAACAAAATTCAAAAATCAATGCTTTCAAAAAGAAGTCAAAAATCATGTTAACACAATTAGAAGAGTTGTTGGAAACAAATGAAGTTTTAGAAAATGAAAATGAAATTTTAAGGCAAAAAGATTTTGAAAGTTTGGAAAATCAAATACTTTTATTAAAAACTGAAAATAAGATTTTAAAACAAAAGGATTTTGATAAATTGGAGAAACAAAATGCTATTTTGAAAAAGGAAAATAATGACTTAAAAAATATTGTTGATAGTTTTACAAAAAGCACAAAAAATTTGAATTCTATGTTACAAAACCAAAGGTGTGTTTTTGATAAAAGAGGTTAGGATATAAAACTCATAAAAATCAAAAGTATTTTAAAAATTATTTTGCCCATGCATCTTCTAGGAATAATCCTAATCATTCATGTACTTATTGTGGAAGAAAAGGACACAAAGTGCATTCTTGCTATATTAAAAGAAATCCTAATTTGAAACAAATATGGGTTCCAAAAAGTACTATAACTAACCCCCAAGGACCCAAGAATATTTGGGTACCAAAAAGTCTCTCCTTGAATGTTGATTGTAGAAACAAAGGAGTGGCAAACACAAGTGTTACTTAGATAGTGGATGCTCAAGGCATACGACCGGAGATGCCTCCAAGTTCTCAAGATTAATTACGAAAAAAGGAGGATATGTGACGTTCGGTGATAATGCCAAAGGAAGGGTAATCGGACATGGTGATATTGGTAACCCTTCTTCAACTATTATTAAAGATGTTTTGTTTGTTCATGGTTTGAAACATAATTTGATTAGCATTAGTCAATTGTGTGATAAGGGATATTTTGTTACTTTTGAGCCTAATAGATGTGTGATTAAGGATGTTAGTAACAATAAGACATTATTTGTTGGTAATAGATGTGGTAATATTTATACAATTGCTATTGATGTTAATGATCATGTAGAAAATTGTTTCATTGTTAATCATGATGCTTGGTTATGGCATAGAAGGTTAGGTCATGCTAGCATGGACACAATTTTAAAAATTTCTAAAAATGATTTAGTTCATGGTCTTCCAAAAAATAAAATTTGAAAAGGATAAGATTGTGATGCTTGTCAATTTGGAAAACAAGTGAGAACTTCTTTTAAACAAAAGAAATTTATTTCAACAAATAAATCTCTACAATTACTTCATTTGGATTTATTTGGACCATCAAAAACTCAAAGCCTTGGTGGAAAGTATTATGTTTTTGTTATTGTGGATGATTATTCAAGATTCACTCAGGTATTATTCTTGAAAACTAAAAATAAGGCCATACAAGCTTTTTCAAAATTTGCAAAAAGAGTCCAAAATAAAAAAGGGTATTCTATTGTGTCCATTAGGAGTGATCATGTTGGTGAAGTAGACAATGTTGCATTTGAAAATCTTTGTGATGAAAATGGTTTTGAGCATAATTTTTCCTCACCTAAAACTCCACAACAAAATGGTGTTGTTGAGAGGAAAAAATAGGACTATCCAAGAAATGGCTAGGACCATGTTACTTGAAAATAATTTGCCAAAATATTTTTGGGCCGAAGCCGTTAATACAGCATGCTTTATAATCAATAGAGTCCATATTAGAGCTTTAATAAAGAAAACTCCTTATGAACTTTGGAAAGGAAGAAAACCCAAAATTGGATTTTTTAAAGTTTTTGGATGTAAATGTTTTATTTTAAACACCAAGGATAACCTTGAAAAATTTGATGCAAAAGCCGATATTGGAATTTTTTGTTGGCTACTCCAACCATAGTAAAGCATATAGAGTTTTTAACAAAAAGACTCTTACTATTGAAGAATCTATGCATGTTGAATTTGATGAAACTAATGTGATTTCTTCAAAGAATTTAGATGATGATATTGTTGAGGTTGAAAGGCAAATCAAGGAATCAAGGCTTGATGAAAAGAGTCAAAATGAATTACAACTTCAACAATAAAAGCTTGAGGAAATAAATGACTCTTCCCAAGAATTACCAAAGGAATGGAGGTATGCAAAAGCTCACCCTAAAGATCTCATTATTGGTGAACCATCACAAGGTACGAAAACTAGATCTTCTTTTAAGAACTTTTGTAATCATTTTGCTTTTGTCTCTCAATTTGAACCAAAATCTTTTAAAGAAGCCAAAAATGACGAAAGTTGGATTTTGGCTATGCAAGAAGAATTAAACCAATTTGAGAGAAATTGATGCGTTCGAAACTAGCAAGTATACTAGTCGCATAAGTAATAAAGTGATAAGTAAGATATCGTTTCCACGAGGATTGATTCTAATTGAATTTGTTATTTCCAGCAACAATTAACCAAATGGGGGGGTTTTGTTGGTTAATTAACTAGATGAAAAACAGAATACGACGGTAATTAATGAATAACACAATGCAAACTTAATTGAAATGAAAATTAATCAATGACAGAAATCTGGTCAAGGGATCATTCTCCACCACAAGATATGGATTTGCGAATTAATTGTAGAATTATCATCCAATTACACCATTGAAATTATCAACCGTAGATAACAATAAGCTCTGTTATCCCAATCTTTCCTTACTTTGTTGTTAAATAAAACATGCTCTTTATTTAATCTCTATCCATCAAATAACCTAGAACAAGCTCTCTAAATTTAATTCAATGGATGCATTATGAAAAGAAAGACAGGTTGATCTAAGCAATAAACACACAAGCTCGTATTATTTAACTTAGGTTATATTCTCCAATTGCAATCTCTGATCACAATTTTGCTACTAATGATTAGAAATTCAAGACAATTACGGATCAAGATTCTAATCTAGCAATAGACAATATCCAGATTATATTCAGTTGGCCACCCAAATACAATCAGCAAGTAATCATAAGCATTAAACATGGGAAAATACAAGCAACTTCAATTAGAGGATTGGATAATAACTTCTTGCACAATCAACTCACAAAAACCATATCAAGGGCTTTGAAATCACCCTCAACCAATTCAGATTTAGTTACACATATTCAGATAGAATACAAATACAATACAATATGGAGACATTTCAGAAAATGAAAGGGAAAGGGAAAACTTAGCAAATTTGATGAAATCTCTTAGGATTTGTAGTTCTTCCTCTTTCCAAGCCTTCAATCTCTTCAAGAACTCCAAGAGATGAGAGAAATCCAAAGATGCAGCCTCCTCCACGTTCTCCCCTCTTCAAGTTATCAAAATAAACCCTAAAATGTGTTTAAATACTCTGCTACAGTGAATTGCTACAGTGTCCCGTATTATACATGCTACAGTGACTTGTGGAATTATATTTCTATACATCTCACACTGTTTTGATTAGAACTTTTGGTACACTGAATGGATTTATAAACCGTAAATTTCTCCAGAAAATAGACTCCGAGAGCTTTCCAACGGTATATAATATGTCATCGGGTTCATTGTATATCAATACAATTAAATCCGAGAAGATGGTTGATTAGCAGAGGTGAAAATGAAGGGTTTTACTCCATTTTTGTGCAAGTTGCTCCAAAACTCCTACAAATATCAAAACCACACAAAAACATAAAAATACCAAGGAATATAGCAAAGAAACAGGGACGAATTGATATGAAAATGATATATAAATAGACACTTATCAAATTCCCCCACACTTAGACTTTGCTAGTCCCCGAGCAACTACGACAATATGAAATAAAACTAAACCGAAACAGAATCAACAAAAAATTAAAACACACAAATGCTTCATCTTGCAAATAGGCCTCAAAGATTGTACTTAATTATAACCCAAGGAAAACTTCAAAATAATAAACTTGATCAACAATTTTATCCGAAAGATTAGTTTCGCTTCACTTCAATTCCTCAAGTGTGTGTGTGTAGAGCCATTCTCACCTGATCACTTGTAACCCGGATGAGTTTATGCATAAAAATGAATCATATTTAATAGTAAAGATGGGTGTATAAACGAACTCCATAGGCCTGCTTTTCAAGTCACTCTCCACTAATGTAGACATGCACAACACCAAGGATCAAGTAGGACTTTATTAAGCTTGTAACGTTTGGCTTGGTTGAAGTTATGATAAAGGATAATAATTTGGCTCAAATCACCCACAAACACATAAATCATTCAAGACTATGTAGAGCTCAAGCCTATAACAAAACTTCATTTCAATTCACCAGGTTACTCCCCCAAACTTATTTAGAACACTCAATCTTTTTTTTTTGTGCAGAAAACAAAAGAAAACTACACCCCCACACTTTATTGTTTCATTCTTTTTAAGAACACTTAAGGGTATAGATCTCTTATTCTTCTTCTTTTGTTCTCTTTTTTTTCTTTTTTTTCTTTTTTTTATTACACTTACCCTCCCCCACACTTAAACAACACATTGTCCTCAATGTGTAAGTACGTGGACGATAAGTACAGATTGTCTTTTTTTTTTCTTTTTTTTCTTTTTTTTACAAACAAAATAGAACTCACTTGCATTGCTCATGACACATCCCAACCTCCTCTAACTTCCCAAAACCAGAACATAGCTCAAAATTTAATTGTGAATGATCTACATGCTAATAGGTAAGGGATAAACTGTTTGGAATAAATTCATTTGAGGTTAGGAAATCTTTTAGTGAGTTAACAAAGAAAAAGGCCTACAGAGGCTCAAAGGGGTAACTAGGGATCAATTTCAGTCAAGGTTGGCTATTAAGGCTCAAACGGTCCAAAGATGGCCTAAATCATTTCCCCAATGTTGAACAGTCTAGGATTTCGCCTCGAGTGACCATCAAACAAGTTCTAGAATTCATTGAAATCTGAAGAAACATTTAAATTACATAAACTTTCTCTAAGTGAACCAATAACTCAGTGATAATAGCTCAGTGCTCAATGTTGCGCAAGGAATCAAAAGCAAAGCGAAAACCAATAAACATTTCAAGCACACAGATCCATGCATCATTTATCATTTTCCTAGAGTTATTCTTAATTCAATCATTATCTTATCATCGACCCACAACATGCAAGAAAAGAGGTACGTGGCGTTGTACACCTGAGTCAAGATTGTATATTTCAACAATCCTTAGGACCAGTAGCCCGCAGACTTAAGGTTTCCAGCCTATATACCTTTATTATGAAAGAACAAAACAAGACACTTCAAACAATCTGAAATAAACAAACTACAGATTTATTTAGAGAGAATGCGTTTCAAGAGTTAAGGAAACCCCATATTCTGCCATTCTCAGGTTTTTCCACAATGTTTTTTTCTGAATCGAAACTGATATAGACAAAAACACACAACAACTCTAAATTACACAAAACTAAACTTACTCATAAAATAACAAAGTCCAACAAGCAAGCAAACAAAAACAAGTCAGTTAGAATGGGTCTAAAAAGTTTAGAAGTTAGCCTCCTTATTCAGCCAGTATGGATTGAAGAGATCCAGAATGCGTTTCAAGAGGAATTGAACTTTTTAAGCCACCACTCTAAAAGCCATGATTAGAAAATATTACCTGGGGCGAAAGAAATAACCTGAAAAAAACTCAAAAGAAATAACATGAAAACTCTCAAATAAACACAACAAAAAGAAAGCAAACAAAAACGAAGCAAACCAATAGATAGAGATTACAGATGGAGCGTTAAATCCAGTCTACGCCTTTTATTGCCTTCTCCAAACCAATCTATCCGAGCCATTGTTGGATCAGGCGAATAGACGAATTCTTGTAATTTGTCAATTAACTCCCCTGCAGTTGAAGCTGTAACCAGGATTTGCCTCGCTGACTGTGAGATGAAGTTTTTTTCTACTGCTTGATCAAGAAAAGACAACAAACCATCAAAAAATTATTGACATTTAACAAACCAATGGGTTTCCGATGGATGTTTAGCTGTGCCCAAGAGGTGATTTGAAATATCTCCTCTAATGTACCATAACCACCAGGCAAAGCTATAAATGCATCGGACTTAACAACATATGTGCAATACGCTCATGCATGCTAGAGACCTGTAACTCTTCCCCGATTGTATTGCCTACGATATCTGTCTCTTATACACATCTAGATGTGTATAAGAGACAATGCCGAGAACTTTGCTCTCCTCCTAGGGATGCAGCTGTTGACACACACCCCATTAGCCCAAGACTACCCCCTCCATAAATCAAATGAATACCCCTCGCAGCTAATGTCCTCCAAGATCAAGAGCTGCTGTTGTAAACTCTCCATCTTTACCAATTGTGATCGCACAAAAATACGCATATATTTTGGAGTCGCCGAATTGGTGTTTTCTCCATTTCTACTAAGTGCTCTAACCTTGTGTAAGACAATGATGCACGTTAGGTAATATGCTTTTCAAGTGTAAGACAGGTTATAATAATGACATTTGAAAATATGGAGAATGGGATATATACACACATAAAACTCTCAAATTTGACACATGGGACATAATTTCGGTGGGGGTTGCTCGATGCAGATTTATCGCCCCGAGATTTGAAAAAATAGATATGCTTTCGGTGGGTTTGACAAAACCTCCACACTTGTCGCCCACGTGTGCATGAAAAATGGAGATAAACTTTCGGTGGGGTTTGAAAAAACCGCCACACTTGTCTCCCACGTGAAGCATGACAATTAGAGATATACTTTCGGTGGGTTTGACAAAACCGCCACACTTGTCTCCCACGTGAAGCATGAAAAGTAAAGATATACTTTCGGCGGAGGTTGACAAAACCTCCACACTTGTCTTCCACGTGTGCTTATATCATGGGGTAGTCATCTGGTTTGTCAAAAAGAAAACTTGAAATTAAAACAAACAAAATCAACAAACAACAACAACACAAAAACAACATTGATAATCAGATCAAACGAAACAAGAAAAAAAAAATTCGACAACAACAACACACATTCAAATATACAAGTAGTTGTGATTGTGGCTCACATCTTCCTCTGGTTTTACGTCCAGTAACGCTGAAACGCCTTCTATGAGTCGGGGATTTGCTTCCCATCCAGTTTTCTTATAAACTGGCAAACAGGGTCGTTTTTAGTCAGATTCCCTAGACTATAACACTGCAATTCATCACGAAATTGTGTCCATAGATTAAGCAATTCACGCTGAACAAGTCCACAAGAATGTGACTCAGAGTTAACAAAACATTATCCAGCGACTCATTACTCAAACCATTCTTAATAAATGAAAGTTTATCTTCTCTATTCCTGGACGCAAAACCTAATGAACGACAAGTCTGGTTACAATTCCATCTAGCACATTTATAACATACTTGTAACCTTTTCGCTCTTCGCCTCTTGGCGTAGTAGCTCTTTCCTAGACCAGACATGTATTTTGCGAGATTTATGTCCGGCTCACCGGACAATCTCACCTTGGCTTCGATAAGCCATCGGATATCAGCAGGCACATTTAGGAGCATCAATGCCCAAAGTCTAGTCATCCGTACTTTATAAATTTTAAACACAGCATTTTGAGGAAGTGAAGGGAAATATTTACGAAGGTTCGATAGAAAGATATCAGCATCCATTGAAGAGAAGAAAAGGAGAGATATTACCGATAATGCGATCGGGTTTGTTTTCTCCAAGATATGCACGTTTCAAACCTTTGGCGAATGACTTCAACTTCCGTTTGGATGTTTCCACAAGCTGCTGCACAAATGAGCTCAAAGCACAGAGTAATCAAATTGAACAAAAGAAAGGAAAAGAAAAGAGCAGAAACGAAACTAAAGACACATAAAAGAGATAACAACACAATAGCAAACAAAAGTCAAAAACAAGTAAAAAATATAAAAACAAATGAGACAGATGGCAAAGAGAGATAAAACCTGATCAATTTGATGGCCTACGAAAGGAATCTCCTTGAGACACAAAAATCGATCATTATTACCTCATTTTATTTTTCTTTTCTTCTTTTTTTATTTTTCAAAAACATTGGGTTGCCTCCCAATAAGCGCTTGGTTTAACGTCCTCAGCCCGACGTTGGTTCCATCATGGGAGGATCCAATTTCTGTTGTGCTTCTCTAATGGGCTTGGATCCCTCTTCTAACAAGATACGGTCAATGCATATGGATGGGCCTTGGATTTCAACAATTGTCCACTCAATAGCTATTTTGTGATCTGTAAGTATTCGGACGAGTTTATCTTCTTGTATTCGTGCAAGGCCCATTTCCATTGTAACTCGCAAAGTATCATTCTCACCCAAGAATCCATGATTCAAATGATCTGGAAATGACTTAAGCTCCAAGGTATTGGCTTTCATCACAAAAGGAAGAAGTTTCTCATTAGATAAAGGCAATTCATGTACGAAACATCATACCTATTTGTGGTGATAGCTCTAGTCTCATCCAAGCTTGTCACAGCTTCCTCCACTTCTTTAGACACTTGTATCAGCTTTCTTGGTTCTTTGAAACTTTCTATCCTTATGTGTTCACTAATAGCAACATCCACTCCATTCTTGCGAGTTAACTCAAAACATTGTTGTGGCAAATAATCAATAACGTCAACTGCAAAAACAGAATGTAAGTCATTAGAGTACCTCATTTCCTCAAAAATATTAAAACATATCACCTTGCCATCAAACTCTATGGTCAGAGTGCCATCATGAACATCAATCTTGGTTTTAGTAGTTTTCGAGAATGGTCTCCCTATAAGAATCGGTGTTGGATTAGGAGATGTCTCATCCTCTATTTCAAGAACATAAAAGTCTACTGGGAAAAGCAATTGATTCACCTGCACAAGCACATCTTTCACAACTCTTTTGGTATATGCATTAAAACGATCAGCAATTTGAATGATAATACCAATTTCCGTAAAAGATTTAAAGAAGCATAAATAGAATATGGCATGATGTTAATAGATGCTTCTAAATCTAACATAACTCTTTCAGACTTGGTTTTATCAATGGTGCATGGCATGGTGAACGTACCTGGATCTTTGCACTTTGGAGGAATTTTCCTTTGCAATAGAGCTGAAACATCTTCCCCACACTTACTTTCTCATTTCTTTTTAACTTTCTTTTGCTGGTGCATAACTCCTTGAGACATTTTGTATAATGAGGTACTTGCTCGATAGCATCCAGAAGTGGTATAGTTACCTCGATTTTGTGAGAAGTTTCCAAGATTTCTTGTTCTTGTTCCTCCTTCGATTTTGTAAATCTACTAGGAAAAAGTGGAGGAGAAACATATGAAGGAATGGGAGTTATAGGATTTACCTGAGAAGTCAGTGTTTTGTTCATGGTGAAAGTGGTGTCATCTCCTTCATCAGTTTGTGATTTCTTTGGCAGGAAATCTAATTGCTCTTCATTTTGCAAAGTTATCGCACAAGAATTCTCTCTTGGATTGATCACCGTTTGACAAGATAATTCTTCTGAGCCTTTGCCCTCTAATTTGCTCATGCTAGTGGCCAATTATCCCATTTGATTTGCCAGGTTTTGGATACTTGCCCCAGTTTCCTGCTGGAATTGCATTGTGTTAGTGGCAAGTGCATTAACAATATCCTGGATTGACATACCTGAGTTTTCTTGAGCGGGTTGTGGTGCTGGTTGTGGCATTGGTGGTGGTTGCATTTGAAATGGTTGCTGCACTCTAGGTTGATTGAAAACTTGTGGCCGATTTGGTATCACATTTGGAGTGATTGGTTGATGATTCCAGTAACTGAAATTATGGTGATCTTCCCATCCGGCATTGTAAGTGTTAGAGAAGGGATCTAACATTTGCCTTGTTTTTGTCGAAAATCCCCCATGGCAATTGGCTTGTTCCATCATATTCTCTTGTACAAGTTGGATACATGCGATTGGATTGCCTCCATGGTATAATATATCCGCACATGCATAAGGTTTCTCTGCATATGTCCTACAACCATGTTTTCCACAAGAGAAGTTAACTCAAAAAGTTATTGTTCAATGTTTGGAGTGCTTACCTCATTTACTCTCCATGGTAGTTGTGGCTCAAATCGGCTACTGAATTGTTGGAATTTTACTGCCATGTCGCCTAAACACAAACAATCAGAAAAGAAAAACAAAAAAAAAATACGAATCAACAATGAAAACAAAATAACAAATCGATTAGAAAATCAATCCCCGGCAACGGCGCCAAAAACTTGATGCGTTCGAAACTATCAAGTATACTAGTCGCACAAGTAATAAAGTGATAAGTAAGATATCGTTCCCACGAGGATTGATTCTAATTGAATTTGTTATTTCCAGCAACATTTAACCAAATGGGGGGGTTTTGTTGGTTGATTAACTAGATGAAAAACAGAATACGACGGTAATTAATGAATAACACAATGCAAACTTAATTGAAATGAAAATTAATCAATGACAGAAATCTGGTCAAGGGATCATTCTTCACCACAAGATATGGATTTGCGAATTAATTGTAGAATTATCATCCAATTACACCATTGAAATTATCAACCGTAGATAACAATAAGCTCTGTTATCCCAATCTTTCCTTACTTTGTTGTTATATAAAAAAAGCTCTTTATTTAATCTCTATCCATTAAACAACCTAGAACAAGCTCTCTAAATTTAATTCAATGGATGCATTACGAAAAGAAAGACAGGTTGATTTAAGCAATAAACACACAAGCTCGGATTATTTAACTTAGGTTATATTCTCCAATTGCAATCTCTGATCACAATTTTGCTACTAATTATTAGAAATTCAAGACAATTACGGATCAAGATTTCTAGTCTAGCAATAGACAATATCCAGATTATATTCAGTTGGCCACCCAAATACAATCCAGCAAGCAATCATAAGCATTAACATGGGAAAATACAAGCAACTTCAATTAGAGAATTGGATAACAATTCCTTGCACAATCAATTCACAAAAACCATATCAAGGGCTTTGAAATCACCCTCAACAAATTCAGATTTAGTTACACATATTCAGATAGAATACAAATACAATACAATATGGAGACATTCCAGAAAATGAAAGGGAAAGTGAAAACTTAGCAAATTTGATGAAAATCTCTTAGGATTTGTAGTTCTTCCTCTTTCCAAGCCTTCAATCTCCTTCAAGAACTCCAAGAGATGAGAGAAATCCAAAGATACAGCCTCCTCCACGTTCTCCCCTCTTCAAGTTCTTCAAATAAAACCCTAAAATGTGTTTAAATACTCTGCTACAGTAACCTGCTACAGTGTCCCGTATTATACATGCTACAGTGATTTATGGAAATACATTTCTATACTTCTCACACTGTTTTGATTACAACTTTTGGTACACTGAATGGATTTATAAACCGTAAATTTCTCCAGAAACTAGACTTCGAGAGCTTTCCAACGGTATATAATATGTCATCGGGTTCATTGTATATCAATACAATTAAATCCGAGAAGATGGTTGACTAGCATAGGTGAAAATGAAGGGTTTTACTCCATTTTTGTGCAAGTTGCTCCAAAACTCCTACAAACATCAAAACCACACAAAAACATAAAAATACCAAGGAATATAGCAAAGAACATGGA